>BDMV01000003.1:23514065-23560101 GCA_008326285.1 Oryza officinalis | reverse complement strand
CCCCCAATCCATCAATCTCCCTTGTCACCTTGCACTTGTTGCCTTCCCCGGTCTGGTTCCAGGGAATTTAAGAACATTTGATGCCGGCGTGGTCCTGGGCCTAGCTCGCGTGCGCGCGCCAAAGAGGGTTGCTATAACAAGAAAGCTGAAACGTCGGCGCGGTTTAAACAATTCGGGATCGCCATGGCTGGATTGGAGCTAAGCAAATCGACACATGGATGCGTGGCCTCGGAAAGAGGGAAGTAGAAGTAGAGAGGCGAGGATGGGATTAGCGAATCTTACGCCGTGGACCGGTTGCGGTTGCGGTTGCCGGTTGGGATCCTCCTCGGCGTTGGGTTGACGGATCCGGTCCAGCACGAGATCGATCCGGCGGTTCCGCTGCTTGGGGGGAAGAGGCGGCGATGCTTGAGCCTGGAGGCGGAGACGGCGGCCGGACTTCGGGAGGGAGATCGCGCCGCGTCTCTCGCATTCGGCTGGTTGCTGCTGCGTTGGCCGTTGCCCTCTTTTGAGAAGGGAAAAAGAGTGAAGAAAGTGTTTTCAAATTCAGAAAATAACAAGTTGAATACCGTTGGTAGAGAAAAGATGCATTTTAGTTTTACAAATCCTAAATCAAAGTTAATTTTAAACCGGGCACTTTTCATCTTTGAACTTTTCAAATTATTTGCTTTACCTGCTTTGAGTTTTAGCTTATATGATGATGATAAACACTATACAAACAAATATCGGGTCTTATTGTTTGGCCTATGACTAGGGTTAGAAAAACCGCCGGAGGCCCAGTTACCGCCACCCAGCGGTACGGCGGTTACCGGCGGTAACCACGGTAACCGCGCAAAACCGTAACAAATTTACAAATCGAAATTTGAATTCAAAAATTCGGGCAAACCGCGCGGTTTGACGCGGTTACCGCGCGGTTTGGCACGGTTATCGCGCGATGTGTGACGGGCCGCACAGTAACGGGCCGGCCCATTTTTTTTTTTCCAATTTTCAAATTTATTCTCCGTTTTGCTCTCAAATTTGAATAAATATTACTCTTTTTTGAGAAATTTTTTCACCATAAAACACTATAAATCAAGCACTACTTTCACCATTTTTTTTGATTTTTTTCTTTTTTTAAAATTTTTGAATTTGGACGAATTTCATTAAACCGTACCGCGCGGTACGGGTAACCGTACCCCCGCGGTACGGGCGGTAACCGCAGTAACCGCGCGGTTATCGCCGGTTTTTCTAACCCTGCCTATGACTTATAAGTCAAAATCCAAAATTTAAATTTTAAAACTTAATTTTGAAATTAATTTTGATGTTTTTTTAACATAGTTTTTTTTCAGCTTTGGTTTTTAAGTCGCTAAAAACATATATACAAAAATTTTACTCACATATCATATTTTTAATCGCTAATAAGCCATTACAGCTTATAATAAATCGTAAGCAACCGATGAGAACCATCATTTTATTTTACCTTGAGAATGTTAGATTGAATGGGTTGGTTTTATTGTTGATTTTCACACTTTGGCAAAATCTAGGGTTATAAAGTAGACATTTTTGTCATAATGTTTCCCTTTAAAATTGGTTTCATAAACCGCTCAAAACAATATACATTATGATTTTCTCGTTATAAATTATCCAACTCATTTAACTCATAAAATGTTAACTTTGGAAATTTTCTCTAATCATATAATGAAATAGCAAGCAATAAATAAATTTTTAGCAAACTCTTATTGATGGAGTTACGACAGATAAGCAAAAAAAACTTTTAAATTTGTCGTTAATGGTTTAAAATCAAAAGCTGAAAACGACTATATGTGATGAAAAAAGCCCAAAAATCAACTCTACAATTGAGTTTTATTATTTAAATTTTGACTGAGCGTGTTGATAAACCAACAATTATAATCTCTCTTGGAATAATGAAACAGCTTTAGACAAAAATAAAATAATACATTCAATAGTTACATGTCTCACCCAAATAACGGATACCTGACATGCATTTCATCTAGTTAAAATTCAACCGTCATAGTTAATTATTAACTGCATGTAAAGCAAAGTATACCAACAAATATCATAGCTAATAGCAATTAATTCTTCTTAAACGTTCAGCGGATTGGAGAACACAAAAAGAAAGAGAGCACAACTTACCTAAAAGATCTACAATAAGATTCCATTAATTAACAATGAATTAAGTTTGTCTCCATTAGATTTTTTCTGATGACGATGGAAAAGGATACTAATTGAAAAGTTGTTTTGTCCTATGGCATCGTGAAAAGGTGGAGGTATTTGCGCATGCATGTTATGTTGGTGGCAGTGCAAAGTATTCATTTATGTACGTTAGAGTAACTACAAAATATTGACTATAAGTATTAAACTGATGATGGCTATTAGTAAAGTCACGATAAAACTGTCATGGTGAAATTCGATACTAACATATTGATAATGACGAACAAGTTAGGGCTAGTGACGAAGCCAACGTTACCATCAAGTCTTTGATGATTAATTGCGTTTTTCATTGGATGACCGCTTTGTTTTAAATATTAACGTCGGTCCACATAGCAATCGGCAGTGGATACGAAGTGTCGTAGCCGTACGGACACCTAACCTGCCTAGGAGGTAGCTCAATCGCTAGGTGACAGAAGTAGCTATACATGAGAAGTGGTAATAGTTGATGAAAACAAAAAATAACATAGCTATTAAAGTTATGGAATCGTTTGAGACCTATTCCCTCAATTTTATATTATAAATCATTTGATTTTTTTCTAATCAAATTTTTTTAAGTTTAATTAAGTTTATAGAAAAATAGCAATATTTTCGACGCAAAACAAACATATTTTCATAACATATTAAATATTAGTTTTAATAAAATTAATTTTATGTTATAGATGTTATTAATTTTTTTGTAATCTTAGTCAAACTTAAGTATTTGACTTAAAAAAAGTCAAAAACAACTTATAATACGAAACGGGGGTGTATTTGACAAGAAGTAACCAGACTTATTATGAGATGATAAAGATAATTCACAAATATGCACATGCACAATGCTACGTTACTCTTGATTAACTTCAAAGTTCCAATAATAGTTAATATCCCATTAGAAAAGAGGGGATCTAAGGCTGAGTTTGACGGCCCGTGTTGGAAGTTTCTTCTCTCCGAACGAAAAAGGAGCGACTCATTAACACATGGTTAATTAAGTATTTGCTATTTTTTTTTAAAAATGGATAAATATGATTTTTTTAAAGTAACTTTCGTATAAAATTTTTTTGCAAAAAACACACCGTTTAGCAGTTAGAAATGCATGCGCGCGAAACACGAGGAAGAGAAGTTGGGAAGTGAGGCTGCCTAACAAAGCCTAAGTGTATTATGAGATCAAGAGTTTTTTAGACCATGAATTAAGTTGAAAAATAAATACACTATACTAAGGTATGAATGAAACAAAGAGCTTTTAAATTAATTAGTAGTGAACCGGCGAAGATACATATCTCATGATTTAATATCCAATTGCATGATGTCCTTTGTAGGCATATTTTGACGTGTATAATCACATGAAGAAACAAATGCTTACATGTAATTACCCATCTATATCAATTGATATTTACAAACGATTTTTGAACACTTTTCAAAAAACAGCGATGATGAAAAAAAGTCGCCTATATGACAAACTTATAACCGTGGCATACCGAATTCCCAACCTATTAGCCCCACGTGAAAAAGACCTCAAGCTTCACAAATATGTCAAACAACCGAAAGTTGCACCACCAATACCAAATGACATGTGGCCATGAACTTGGTGGGTTATCATATCATATTCAATTTTTTAAGCACTTTGCTGACATATGCTTGGAGCAAAGACTCACCTTTGCATGCATGCACACGCTTGACTCGCTGCCTCATTTCTCTCCTCCAGAAAGTTTATGAAAGTGGCCCCAAAACAAAATTATAGATAAAGTAAATAAAAAGAAAAGAGTATCAAGCTCCTTTTTTAGCGGGGAGAGTATCAAACACCTAATGATACTGAGTCACGAGAAGTCGCATAGGCCGTAATCTTGCATGACAAGTGTCACTAGAAAATAATACTACTTGACCTCATCATTTTGAGAAAAGAACCCAAAAAACAACATTCTTTTTATAAAGGATGACATCATTCAACCATTACCAGCCTCTGAGAATACGAGGTCGACGTGAACACCTAATTCATCCAATAAAATACCTCATTCAGCCTACTAAACAAATCGATTTTAAAACACCATTAGTAAATAAATAAATCAAAATTTAAAACACCATCGCCACATAAAGAAAACTCTAAAGCATAACCGGGTTCCCCACTTCCCCAAATCTCATCGTGGATGCGTGATTAAGGCCGTGTTTAGATTCGAAATTTTTTTTGCAAAAACATCACATCAAATATACGGACACACATTTAAAGTATTAGACGTCAACTAATAACAAAACAAATTACAGATTCCGATTGTAAACTGCGAGACGAATCTTTTGAGCTTAATTAAGCCATCATTAGCACATGTGAATTACTGTAGCACTTATGGCTAATCATGGCGTAATTAGGCTCAAAAAATTCATCTCGTAATTTACAGTCGAACTGTGCAATTGATTTTTTTTTCGTCCATATTTGATGCTTCATACATACGTCCAAACATTTGATGTGACGGAAAAGTTGGGAGTTTGAAAAAATTTTTTGAAACTAATCACAGCCTAACACTGAGGATGTCGGAGTAAATGCAGCGACGACGAGACGACCCCGCAGTTTTCAGACCCGGTATCTTCGTCAATCTTCACTACACCCGCGAACCCGCCGGTCGCGCCAGCCACCGCCACCTATCTACAGTTCCCGCGGTTCCTCCCCCAACATCGGCCGCCCGCCGCCGCCGTGTGCCTCGTCTGTGTGACTAGTCACTAGCCAAGCCACTGGTACAACCCGGCGTCTCGCTCGCGGTGACGAGCCGCCGGGAGAGAGGGAAAAAAAAAGAAGAAGAAAGAAACAGCCGTTACTACCGCGCATTCGGGCGGCTGCTCCCTCCCTCTCGCTTGGCCGCTCACGTTTTCCTCCCCCCACCGCCTCGCGGCTCGCCCTCGTGGCACTCCTTGGCGGCCTCCTCCGCGCTGCTGCTGCCTTCCGGAGTGTTCCGCTGCTGGCGTTACCACTCGCGGTGGACGACAAAAGGGGGGGTGGTGGAGCGCCTCCGAACCCTAAATCTCCGGGTTGTGTGGGGGCGGTGGCGTGTGGGGGGAACCCGGTGCATGCGAGCGGCAACGGCGGCGGTGGGGGTGAGATCTATGCGCTGGGCCGGAGGCGGGGGAAGGGGAGTCGACTGAGCGGTGGAGGAGGAGATGGCGGCGGCGGCGGCGTCGGCGGCGTTATCGTTCGCGGTGGCGGTGGTGGCCGTGGCGGTCGCCGCGGTGGTGGCGGTGGCGCGGGGGGCGCTGCGGCGCGCCGCGGCGCGGAGGGAGGAGGTGCGGCGCCTCGCCAGGCTCGCGGCGGTGGAGGCCGAGGTCGCGGAGCGCGAGGCGTACTGCTACGCGCGCGCCGGTGGCGTGGCGGGGGCGCCGCTGTGGACGGTGCCCGAGGTGGCCTCGCCGCGGGCGCGGGAGGACGAAGAGGAGGAGGAGGCCGCGGCGGTGGAGTTGGAAATGCCGGCCGCCCGTCAGGCGGAGGCGGCGGCGGCAGTGAAAGGGGTGTGCGTGGTGTGCCGAAGGCCAACCACGTTTAGATGCAAGCGCTGCAAAGGGGTCAAATACTGGTCAGTGACTTATCATCCTTCTCGAGTTGTTTACCGTGCAATTCATGTCGATTATGATGTGGCATTGTGCAAATGGCGTAAAAAATAGTTTGGTTTCCTAAAAACAAGGGCGCTGCTATGCCACTGATTTGAATGGTTCATAAATGTTAATAGAGTACCACTGCACTTGTTCTTTGTGTTGAGCTTGAGCGTGTTTTCCCAAATATTTGTTGCATAGAACTTGATAGGCTTACCAGTTACCACAAACTGCATAAAACTTCAACACATGATTTGCTCTCAACACTGACATGCTAGAGCCTGCATTACCTCTGACAATTATTTCTGAACCTTCTAATATAAAATTATAAATTCAATCAAATGATATGTTAGTGGAATAATGGTCACGGACAGCACTTGCAAGACATATATCCTGGCACAGTTGCACAGTTGTCTTAAGCAGTGATAGCGTTAGCGTCTGTGGGACTGTGAGGAAAATGTGCCAGAAATAGGAGTAAATCCTAAAGTATATTAGCCAATTAGAATTGTTGTACAATCAACTTTGGCTCAATGGATTTTGAGCATAGGCGCTGCTTTCAGAGAATTACCTTATTTTCAGATAACCTGTTAATATGCCTTCTTCATATTAGGAAAATAAATATGCACATAGATTATATAAAATTGTTCTGTTGGCTATATTATATGTGATCTAGACCCCAGCTTATCAATTCCTTATAATCTAGGCCACTGTCAACTGTTAAATATGATATCGTGTTCTGGAGTTCTGTTTACATCTAGTATTGTTTAACGAAATGCTAGGTTTCTTTTTTTTTTTTGTATTAACTTGGGTGCTACTCCAAATCTCTAATTGTAGGGAAAAAAGGACATGAAACAAATGCATTGGGTGGTCTCAAAACTTATAAGTTGCGCATTAATTTATACTCAACTACATGCACTTTATGTGCATTTTTATCCAACATAACCTAGTTATGTAAAAATGGAGCACTTCATTTATCGAATTAATTTTTGTTCCACTATATATTTCTTTAGCTGGGTAATTAATGGTTTCCAAATTCCTGAAATGATTGGCCATCTACATATTATGCACAATTGCACATCCTTGAAATGTATCACTTATATCTTAATGCCTCTTTTGAAGGTATTGAGCTATAAATGAATCCTGAAAAGCGTCTAAACAAATTCAAATTCCCATGGAACTAATATTTGTAAATATTGCAGATCAATACACAATCTCCAGACTTGATATCACCACTTCCTGTTTTTCTCCATGTCAAGGCTTAGGTCTTTTGTTCCAACAATTCCACACTTCCCCTTCTTATGTGATTCCATCTTATCTATATTTATTGGTTAATATAGCAGAAATATTTAGTTCATTGCAATTTTTTTTTATCATGACTTTGCAAGTTATGTTGTGTAGCACCAATCTAAGATCCTTAATAATATCTATGTTATCTGTTCTATAACCAGTGTGCCACTTCAGTAATTCCCTTTTTTTGGTTGCAGTACCTTCAAATGCCAGATATCTCACTGGAGACAAGGCCATAAAGATGAATGCCATCCACCAGGAGTTGATGCCAGGCCAGACAATACAACAGTAGTTTCTAGTGTTAAAAAGGGTGTTGGAATGGACAGTTCATTTGAACAAAGTATGAAATCCGGCGTAGAACCAGCAGTTGAAGTCAACAAGTCAGTTGCTGCTGTGCCTGAATTGTCTGAGGCAAACCTTGTCCCCGATGGTGTAGATAATGAAAGAAAGAAGATGAGAGGTCAGAAGGCATCTATTACTGCAAAGGTTTCTGAGGATGTCCTTGACAACAATAGGATTAGATCTGTTGATAGTTCTAGGCTCCCAACTTCTGGTAAAGCTTGCAATATTCAGGATGCTACTGTTAACGAGAATTTCTCTAAGACTTCAGCAGGCAACTCCAGTTCTCGAGTTGAACGGTTTACCACGTCAGAACCTGAACTGAAGCATTCTAACAAACAGGCTTCTGGCACAGACAACCTTAAAAGTTCGAGAGGTTTGCCATCTGTGTCAACAACTGTTGGCACAATTTCTTCTATTCATGGATCAGAGAAAGAAGCTGCTATGCCAAATAATCGGTCATTGGTAAAGAATATTGCCAGGCAACAAGCAGCTGCAAAAGTTGTGAGGCATTATCCATCGGAATTGGTAAATAAAACTGGAAGCTCTTTTAATCATTAACATATATCATTACACTAAAGTTACCTAATGGTTGTCTCAATTTTCAGACACTTTTTCCGTATGAACATTTTGTCAAGCTCTACAATTTTGACAAGGTGGAGCTGCGCCCTTTTGGTCTTGTGAACCTTGGGAATAGGTAATCAATTAATGAACCTGTAAAATATCACATGTGAGGAATCATACTGAATTGAACATTTATGTCATTTAATTAGGTCGATCCTAATGTTTTCATTTGGCAATTATTTATACCTATGCATGTCATTACTAAACTATTTTCTTTAAATGGGTTTGTTCATTATTTGATTTTCTTCTTCCACTGGAGTTTGAATGATTTGATTTATCAATGACCTTGTGTTAATTCATGTGCCAAGTCACTTTGTCATGGCCTCGGGCATTTATATATTTATTGCTTATATTATTGTTGTATTTCAAGTAGTCCATGTGGAAGCATTTTATTTGATAGAATATAGACTACCATGTAGAAGCATTTTATTCAGTAGAAGATAGCTAATAAAGATGAAATCAAACATGTGATGATGCTGTTGTCTTGAATACATGTACTTTTGATGGTTTCACCTTTTTTCACATTGGATTTAACTATTCTCATTGCACTGGCAATAGAGCATATTAACTTTTACATGATACAGGCTAACAACGTATTTATTCAGCATAGATTGGTGGTCAACCCAATCATTTTCTATTCGTCAACATTTGATAGTTGCACTTTTGGGACACTAGTAATATTTTTTACATTGTTGTAATGCACTAAACGGTGCTGTAGATTTTGCAGGCCCACATGCAGTGTTAAAGGTTTAAGTAATATATCATATCAATGTACATTATCTTCAGATAGGGTTATCAATTTGATGTTATTATTTTGTAACGATGTTCACATATGTATTATCTGCTATAGCATGGATAAATAATCAGATTTTTGAAGTTGCATATGATTCCACAATGTTATTCTTTTAATGTAAAAAATACCACAATAATATAACAAAACGGCAGTGCTATTATGCGCTTCCCTCTACTAGAAAGGAAGTGTCTCTGTGTTATTGGCAAGTTGAATGGTGTACATAGGCTGCAAAATGAGCATTACCCTACTGTATCCTGACAGAATCTAGTGTGCCGCATTTTATAAGAGCCCATATCTCATTGTTTCAGATTAGATGGTTCGAATCAAATTGTCCAATCTTTCTGAGACACATGCATTAGTGTTATACACCAACAGATCAAAACCATCCTACATGGCATACCACAAAAATTAGTATGACAAGGTACATATTGTAAGTATAGAGAAAATACATAGAACACCTGCCAAAGGTAATTATGTGTCTAAATGTCTAGTTCCCTTTTTTTTAATGAAACTTGAAGAGGTAAAGTCTGGGTTAAACAATCATCAATAACATGCAAGGCTCCAATATGGCAAATTCTGCGGATTAAAAAATAACAGCATGTGTCCGAAATGACTTGTGGTGGCAGATACTAGTGCTCAGGCAGGTAGCTTAGCGCAATAGGCACACTTCAGCTTGATTTCTCCTTGTGTTTTTGGTTCTCGCCCAAACTTACAACTACTGTATTTTCAACCGTAGTATTGCTTTCAGCAGGATATTTTTGCCCCTGTATTATAGGTTTTCTCTATCACGTTGTGACTGATTGAATATAAAACATGTGTGTGGTGTGGTGTGGTGTTGTGTTTGTTCTTCTTTCTTTAATGGAATGACACACAGCTCTCTTACACGTACAAGGAAAAAAAAGAATATATAAACATGTTAGAGCACATTATGTTATGTGTAAATAATTTGCTTAATCCAAGTGTGATGCTTAATGCTGTAATATTTGCCTAAACTCCCTCTTTTGATTTCTTTTCAGTTGTTATGCAAATGCTGTTCTTCAGTGCTTGGCATTTACGCGGCCACTTACAGCATACCTTACGGAAGGACTTCATTCAAGAAATTGTAACTTAATACTAAGCCAGAATTGTGTTCATACCATGGTATGTTTATGAATAACAAATATTGATGCCATGTTTTCTAGGTTCCAAAAAGGAATGGTGCTTCATGTGTGAGTTTGAAAAACTCATTCTGGAGGGTAGGCGAGGAAAGTCTCATTTGTCACCTACTGGAATACTATCTCATTTGCGTGACATTGGAAGTAGCTTTGGCCCCGGTAGAGAAGAAGATGCTCATGAATTTCTCAGGTATGAATATATTTTTTTCTTATTTGCTTGGCTGTAATGCTAGGCCCTTGATGGTAGCTAAATCAAGTTAAATCGGTATTTTTGGACTCAGGCTGATAATGTGCTGTATAGTGTCAACGAATGATGACGGGTACACCTTTTCGTTTAAAAAATAATGGTTTGGCCATGCACTCGTGCAAAACTTATGTTATTACTGTGACAAATATTCTGAAGTACTCCCTCCATTTCATATTATAAGTCGTTTGATTTTTTTTCTAGTCAAAATTCTTTAGGTTTGACCAAATTTATAGAAAAAATTAGCACTATCTACAACACCAAATTAGTTTCATTAAATTTAACATTGAATATATTTTGATAATATGTTTGTTTTATATTGAAAATGTTACTATATTTTTCTACAAACTTGGTCAAATCTAAAGAAGTTTGACTAAGGAAAAAGTCAAACGACTTATAATATGAAACGGAGGAAGTAGTATTTATTCAAAATTGATTTGATGTTTTCCTTACCAATATACCACTGACCCATTGTTTCGTTCGGAAAGGGAATCTCATTGTAACTCCCGCAGTTACACTTTATTCTTGAAAAATATTGACTTGAAGGCATTTGATCACAAACTTCCCTGTTTGGGATGTTTTCTAGAACGAATCCTGTTTTAATTAGACAGATGATCAGATCTTCTGCGCATTATTAGTTTTTTCGTTGCATTCAACTGTTTTATAAATTTTGACAGGTATGCAATTGATACTATGCAATCTGCTAGCATGAAGGAAGCCAAGAAAAACGGTGTTTATGGGCTGCCTGAAGAAACAACACTGGTGCAGTTAATATTTGGGGGCTATCTACGATCAAAGGTTTTCTTCACAAAACACTCAACCTTTTCCAAGTCTGAAACTCTAGTGTCAGCATATCATATCCAGTGAAATTACATTGTTTATTCTTTTCAACTTTTTCTTCCTTTTATAGATAAAATGCACAATGTGTCAAGGCAGTTCAGAGCAATGTGAACGCATTTTGGATCTTACTGTTGAAATAGATGGGGATATCAATACCCTTGAAGAAGCACTTCATCGGTTTACATCTACAGAAATTTTAGATGGTGATAATAGATACAATTGCAGCAGGTTGGTTCTATTTTGTTCTGTTGTTTAGATGTGGTCATGACTAAAGATTCTTGCATTTATCACCATGCAGTTAATTAAATTTTAGGTAAATTTTTGGGAATTGATTTTGAAACAAAGTATTGGCACTTATAGTTACTTGAATTCACACACCATAGGAGTTCAGGTTGGTGATCGTTAATACAATCTAACTACTGGAACTTATGGGAGAAATCAATGCATACTGTGCAGTCTAATTCTATTGACTTGGTAGTACCTGACGTCACCCTGCTTTTTTGCTTCCAAATCTGATATGCCTCAAACTATTATCGATGGCAGATGCAAGTCATATGAACGTGCCAAAAAGAAGTTGACAATATCAGAAGCACCAAACATCCTGACTATTGCGCTGAAAAGATATCAGGTACCATTAAAACTCTTAGCTTATTTCCTTCAAGGTTCAATATGCACTCAGGAAATCTGGTCCGCTTTATGTTGGGTTAGTTTTTCTTGTGTTTGTTCAGATAAAGTTTACTGAACTATGCAGTTTTTTGTTTATGTTCCAATGACACTTTCCCCTGTTTGGACAGTCTGGTAATTTTGGCAAGATCAACAAGGCTGTCAGGTTCACGGAGTACTTGAATTTGTCTAACTACATGAGTACAGCAGATGATAATTCCCCCGTGTACCAGCTCTATGCTGTGGTTGTCCATCATGATGTTATGAATGCAGCCTTTTCTGGCCATTATGTGTGTTATGTCAAGGACACACAAGGGAAGTGGCACAAGATGGATGATAGCCAGGTAAGCAGTTCTTTCTACATTATGTATTTATGTGTGTTATGTTAAGTACACTTTTTTGGATACTGGAAGACATTTAAGCTTATTGTGTGTTATCTATCATGACAACCAAAATTTTTTTTTTCATCATCCCTATTTCTGGATTGATTCCAAATAATCAATGGACTAGACCTCTTATTCGATCATTAACCAGATGTGTTCATTTTTGGTAAATAGCAGCGAAATACTTAGGCATTTATTAGATCTCATAAGAATTATGTGCTCTGCTTTCCTACATAAACTGATGTTCCATTCTAAATCGCCTACTATTCTGTCTGTAGGTGAAACCTGTTTCTCTGGAAAAAGTCTTGTCAAAGTGTGCATACATGCTATTTTACGCAAGGTAAAAACCTGGTTTTCCCTGCTCTTAGTCAATGATGACATTTTTATCCAGTATATTTTGTAGCCTCATTTTGCTGGCTATCCTAAATTCCTTTAAATTAATTGAGAAATATCAGGTGTTCACCACGGGCACCAAACTCTGTAAGGAAAATGATTCTTGCTCAAGACCCATCGCGCACAAAGAAAGCCAAGCAGATGGTGGATCCAGGACCAACATCTTTGGAAGGAGGAAGTTACGTGAGCAGGCACCAAGGTGGGCAGTCATGTAGAGATCATATAGTCTATGACCTCACCTGCACATTCGGTGGCTCATCTTATACAGTAGTGGAGTCTCCGAGTCCAAGTGACAGCTCCTCGCTGTTCAGCAACTCTGATGCAGGGTCAACCAGCACTTTCAGTAGTGATAGCACTGACAGCACAAGGAATTCGACCAGCATGGAGGAGTATGATTACATATTTGGCAGCTCGGATCAAATGTACCCAGTAAGCACAGTGGTTATACCTGAGGAACATGAACTTAGCTATTCGCGGCAGAGGTCTAGCTTGAACCCCAGCACTTCAAGTCAATATGTGGATCAAGCGGCTGAGGTTGAGATGCTGCACCAGCACCAGCATCAGGCCGGCAGAGGGGGCTGGGATGAGGGTGATGTGATGCCATTTTTCTATTCCAACCAAGGTAAACATCACGATAGTAGTAGAAGTAGCAACAGTAGTAGTAGTAATAGGAAGTTAACAGAACAGCGTATGACGATTGGGGAGGTTGACCATGGCCCTGGAGAGGGCCATGGCAGCGTGTTACTTAGAAGGGCAGCTAGGGAGAGGATTGCCCAAGCAATTTATTGATACAGGGGGCTTGGGATGTAGATTAATAATTTATTATCCTGTATAAATACACTATTGCAATTATAAAAAGGCATTTCATTAAGGCCTTGTTTGGATAGTCTGAAATTACTACCCATCGACGTGGATGGGCTAGGATTTTGAAGCACACATGTGGACGGGCTAGGATTGAGGCTCATTCAAACAAGACCTAAGAGAAAAGGCGTCCATCCTTTCCCCTTGACATGATTCCTTAGCTGGGTGAATTAATGGAGTCGATTTTTGGTGCACCGTACTCATTTGTGTAAGGTTGTGCTTGTGCATAATACACTTATTTTTTTCCAAAATAATTTTAAGAAAAATAATAGGGGAGACAGTGTTTACTTGCTCTAATCTTTCACTAAGGGTGAGTTCTTTCCCTTCCTTCCCAACTCACATCTCTCTTTTTTCGCGCCTACGTTTTTCAAACTACTAAACGGTGTGTTTTTTTACAAAAAGTTTCTATATAGAAGTTGCTTAAAAAATCAAATTAATCCATTTTTGAAAAAAAATTTAACTAATACTTAATTAGTTTCTATATAGAAGTTGCTTAAAAAAAATCAAATTAATCCATTTTTGAAAAAAAATTTAACTAATACTTAATTAATCATGCGCTAATAGACTGTTTCGTTTTTCGTGCGCGTGGTAGGTGTTGGGAGAGCATGCAAACGAACACAGCATAAATACAATTCTGACTCTATAGATCGGTGGAGAAAAGACAATCAAAGATGGAAGCTGAGTGTTTTCATCTTTGTTGTCCTCCGAATCTGTAAAGAGTTGGTGTGATTTTTTGGAAGGTCCTGAGCATTCTGACCGCCATCCAACTATTTGTTTTTCTTATAAGCTTTTTGGAAACACAAGCCTTGCACAATGGAAATATTTGTACGCAGACATTTTACCAATCCAAGGTTAATCTCTCGAAAAGGATGGGAGTCAGCAGCTCTGCGTACTTGAGGTGTCCCCATAAGACTACAAATGCTATATAAATGGAAGGGTTTAACGTATGGGCCTTTAGCCCATGTGAGAAACCCTTCAGTTGTTTGATCTAAACTTTTACGGCCTGTTCAACCTGTGCTGAAGCAGGCCATGAAACTATTGACTAGGCCTAAACTTGTAAGAGTAGGTTTCCAAATTGTAGAGTTTGTTTGGTTCACTACTCTTGTCAAATGTTGGTAATGTCAAAACTGGTGCCAAAATTTTTAGCAACTTATATATGTTATTGACACATTTTGGTAACAAACCAAACACTAGCCAAAATACTATTCAAAATACTAATAATTTGGTATGACACATTTTATTATCAAACCAAAATGGTCCGTAGTCTTTGACTTATATGATCCTGATTAAAGAGTGGCATTTGAGTGGGTCCCTACCCTTATTAAAAAAACATGTCCACACTTTCTGATCACATATTTTATTAATACCTTTATAACTAAATCATTTTGTGCATATTTTATTTTTTACACTTTAACTTGTTCTGTTTAGATTGAATTACAAATTGTTTGGCTAATATTGGTTTTGATTATTCTTCTATTTGCCTTTTTGTATTGTGTGTTTTTTAAAAATGATATATAGTGCCCAAATCCACTTGACATTAGAAACAAGTCTTGTTTAAACATTTTTTTATGGTGGCACATATTGTCCATGCCAAACATTTCTTGCTAAAGGGTGGCAATCTAAATAGAAACACTTGTCCTAACCGCGATCGAATGGCCAAGGTGCTATAGAAATCCCCGGGGCCTTACTCGTTGTGTTCCTTTTAAAAAATAAAAAAAAGGTGGTATAGGAATATTGGCACGCCACAAAAATGATTACAAACTACGCACAAGCTTAGACAAGTGTGTGAGAGTTTGACTCCTAGTCAAACACGTACTTGTTCACCTTATTTTTTTTATCTTACAGATATGAGCTCTTGAAATAGGAGTAGGGTACTATAGACAAGCAGGGTGTATTATCTGTGGCCCCCTTTAAACTTCAGCCCTGCCCTCCGTTTCATTGTTCTCCATTCAGTCGTCTTATTTTAATATTTAGTTCAATTCCTGTTTGCAAGAAATATTCCATTGCTGCTTTTATTTCTCAAGCAATATGATTTTTTTTCTTGTCATGCCATCTACTATCTCTGTCCTAAAATATAATTTTTTTATGTAGACACGGGTATTAAAAAAGTTGATAAAAATGATTGGATGAAGATTATGATTAGTTGAGAAAAGAAATAATATGAAAAAATTAAATAAATAATGGTTGTGATTAATTGAGAGAAGAGGATAGGTGAAAAAATAGCTTCATTTTAGGATATGCTATTGTGCTAGAAATAGCTATATTTTGAAACAGATAAAGAATTTATTAATTCCTTGAGCTTGGTTACTCTTCTCCCTACAAAACAAAAAGTGTGATAGCTACATTTGTGATTCTTAGCCTTCTTACCTTGCTACTTTTTCCATCTAAAAAACTAACTACTCCCTTCGTTCTAAAATATAAAAAAATTTTGGTCGGATGTGACATATTCTAGTACTATAAATCTGAGCATATGTTCTGACTAGATTCGTAGTACTAGGATATGTCACGTCCGATCAAAATCGATTCGTAATATTAGGATATGTCACGTCCGATCAAAATCTCTTATATTTTATATTTTGTTACGGAGAGAGTACTAGAGTTGAACCTTTATACTAAAAAAAACTTCTACCTAGCTTCCAGCCGATTGATGCGTGCATCAATATTGTATTGTTTCTAGCTAGTGTTTTACATCTAAAGAAGTTTTAGATGATGATAATACTAGTGTAGACTACTACCTCGGTTAAAAAAACATCTTTTATATATGAATCTGGATATAGCCTATGTCTATATAGGTTGTTGTTTTCTTTATAGTGAGAGTACCGATAAAAAAGCATCAACAATTAATTATGTATGCCTTGCTATCAGAAATCGTGCTACACACTAGGGTATTTTGATCTTATGCTGTTAGTACTAAATTTGCAATTGGTTTTTAGGAGTTGTTTTTTTTTCTAGGATAGAAAAAGTAGCACCGAAGCTCTAAGCCAACCAATTGTTTATGAGCATGTGTCAAGAGTGATTTCAACTTATCCATATATACTTGGTCAAGTTGCTTGGCATCAGTGTGCTCCTAATATCTCCAAAAAGACTACTTATTAGACCCTTGAAATGTAATGGTTGGTCTACTTAACTCCAAAGTATCATGAGTATTTTACCCTCTAAAATAGTATGAAAATTGGTTCAAATAACCCCCTTTAGACAGTATTGGAGGTAGTTTTGCCACATTTTGTAGCTAACTTATGGCGATGGCCCAACCAGTGTTGACATGCTCACTCACTTGGGTTAGCTCCAAAATGTCGACTAAGAGCGTGTCAGTGTACTGTTGTTATGGCAAACTAGGGAGTCGAATTTGAGAGAGGATTGCCTATAAGCCATCACTATGTTAGTTTTCAAGGTGGAAAATTAAAAGGGGTTAAATAGACCTGAATAACGCAACACATGAATTGTAGCTTCTCTTTTATAAAAATGTTATTTACACTTATTTTGAAAATGTTGGTTATGCCCTTCCTAAATTTTGTAGTCATTGCATTTTGTCTTTATAAAAATGTTCTTTACACTTTCAGAGATGTTGATTAATTATACCCTGCACAATGTTTTCCAGATATCATTGTAATTTGTCTTTATAAGAATGTTGTTTACACTTATTTTGAAAAATGCTGATTATACCCTGCCCCACTATATACTTTGCAGATCCCATGTATGGATACCCACCAGCATACAATGCTCCGTTCGTGTAGAACGGGCATGGAGGTATGCTATCTTCAGGTTGGAAGACACCGTCCATCATCGTCTCCAACTCCACCAAATTGAAGAAAACAAAAACTTTTATCTTTAGGCGACAAGAAGAAAACAAAACAAAAACTTCATGCAGAAATAGGGTATATAGTAGCTAGGTTAGCTTAGCATAAATAACTGCATAAGTAGACTAATAATGCACTGTCTTGTGTACACCAAACGCTGACACAGTCACAAAAAGCACCAATAATCTGAGTGCAATGCAAAATGTTGTACTAGTGTTATGTTTGGTTGGTGTTTATGCGTGTATGCCTGTTTGTGTTACGTGCGTGTGTAGTATGGCGGTGTTTTGTGTGTGACACACACCCAGACTGGGGGCTGTGTGTCTATGACATCTGTTTGTACAATGTGTGTGCATGCATGTGTAGTATGTGTCACACACACACACACACAAACACAGACACAGACACACACACACAAACACAAACACACACACACACATCAAGACCGGGTGCTGTTCAGGTCAACAACCCTCCAAATGCAGTGGCCTGTGTCTGCATGCAGCAGCCCACACTAAAGTTTGCCCGTGCATAAATAGCCAGTGCTCTCTCTCCCTGTCCATGCGACGCGATGCCGAGGCTATACCACTGGCAGCCTACTACCGCAAATACTACTAGGCCTGCATGGGCGCAGAGGTGCAGACGTGATAGGCCGGTGGGGGCACGGCCATGCATCCTGCAGATTATTTTATGCATATACACACACCCAAGCATACATTGTTTTTTACCCTCTTCGTAAAAAAAATCAATCTGATATTGTCTAGTCCCATACGAGATTGATTTTATATGCGACAAAAAAATACAAATTATGAGAGTAGAAGAATTGTGAGAGTACTAACTAGCAATCAGCAATACTAATCTGTAGTACTATTCTTTGATTTTAAGTGACTAATATATAAATCCTATGATCAACAAAATAACATGTCAGTAACTCACGTTAAAAGAACAGTATTATAAAAAAAAACTCGTCTACCAGCGAGAGCCAGCTAGCCAGCCAGCCATCAGGGTGAAAACAGATAAAGTTTCCATAAAAATAATATGGTTTTTGACTTTTTTAATGTATTTTCTAATTTTTTGTTAGTGTCATATTAAAATCGTCCATTAAATAATTAAATAAATTTATAAACATGAAAAAGTTATGGCAGTATCAAAATCATTTCTATAATTTTATCTTACTATAAAGTTACGACCCACTAAATCCTAAAGCTTAACATACAAAAATGTCACATTATCATTCACTAACAATTATTACATCTTAAATATCATGCAACCATGTTATATTATCTATATCTATAATTTTATAATTTATTAAATTTTAAAGCTTTAAAATACAAGCACGTTAAATTATCATCCCACTAAATGCTAAAACTTAATATGCAAAGATGCCACATCACCATCCACTAACAATTATTACATCTTAAACATAATTATGCAAGCATGTTATATTATCTATTTCTATAATTATATAATTTATTAAATTTTAGAGTTTTAAAATACAAGCATATTAAATCATCATCCCACATAATTCACATAATATTTTAATATATTTTTCTATTATTTTTTATAATATCCTGTATACCTATATAATTTATCCTAACTTACTTAATGTTATTTCTCTCTTCTCTCATTAAGCCATAAGAAGTAAAATGCATGAAGGGGCATTCAACTTATTTAAATGTGTCATGTAGGTAACTCTACTTTTAAAATATTATTTGGTCACTAATTTGAGTTAATTTAGTCATGTGCTCGTCTAACTATCTATGTGAGCATACCTTACACATGACATGCAAACCACCTAGGATTGAAAAAGTTACTTCTAGAGATGTGCAGACCTAGCCCATCCCACACATGGCAATACAATATCAAAAAAACTAAAATACCAATATTTTATCAAATCTCAGATGCAACAATTTTTCACTTTATGTACTCTCAATACAATTAGTTTCTACTTTCACAAACTCCGATGTAACGATTACCTAAAAATAAATTTATTTTGGGACAAATGTAATGAGCCAAAGATGAACTTATTATGGGAGGAACGGAGTAATTGAGTGGAAAAAATAGAGAAAATAAAAGCTGCTGGGGTTTGATAGCAAGTGAGAAAGCACTGAGAACTATAACTCATCAAAACATGCACAAGTGAAATGATTTGATTCCACTAATTTCAATTGGTAGTGATGTGAGAAAGAAAAAAATATAGGGTTTTTATGCACATTTCTAGATACAAATTTTTCAATCATATGTGACATACCATGTGTACAAGGTATGGTTGTGTGGGTAATTAGATGGATAAATAATTCACTTAACTCATATTAGTGATTTAAATATGTATTTTTAAAGTAGAGTGACATGTATAACACTAGGGGTGAAAAGGAGCGGATACGGACGAATAATGCTCATACCATATTCGTTTTCATATTTTTTGCCGGATATGAAAACAAATACGAATAGCTCAGATAGAAAAACAAATATAAGGATTGAATATGATCGGACACGGATACGAAAACAAATATTTCTCAAAACATGAAAATCACCTAAACTTCTAATAGAAACAAATACTATCACACATAATTAGTTCGTTTTATATAAAAAGTTTAATCATAGACTAAAAAATGCTAATTATGTTTGATATGTATAACATTGCTGATATAAATACATATAATATAATTAAAAAGTATTTAAAATTTAAATAATATTAATAGTATGGACTAGTGTTATAAAATTGGCTAGGTTAAAGGTCTAGAGTTAGAAAAAAGTGTTTTGTGTGGATATCTGAATAGCACTGTTCATCGGATATCCGTATTTGACAAAAACTCTTGTATCATATTCGTATTCGCATCAGGAGAAAAAATTTGTATTCGTATCTGTATCCGAACTATTCGAGAATTATCCGCTTCGATCAGTATTCGTATTCGTTTTATTCTGGAGCGAATGAAAACTATCCACTCTGGATGATCCTCCATATATCACACGAATAAGTTGGATGATCCTACATATATTTTACTCAACAATAAAATATCGTTTTCATTCCTACGCCAGGCTGGCAAGGCAAGCATATCTGATCGTCTCCGTCGCCGGTGGCGTGAACAGCGCCGGCACTTATGATGATTCATGTCCAGGTCGGGAGAGTGACGGCCGGCCTGCTGCCTGCCTGCCAGCCTGCTCTGCCTGATGTGATGTGATCGGACGGACGCGAGGATTGTTGTTGCTGCATGTCGCGGCCGGCTGGTGAATCGGTGATGATGATCTGCCCTTCTCTTCGCTTCGCTTCGTCCGCGCCCGCGCGCTCGTACGTACGCCTCGGGCGCTATGCACGGCCCAACGCCATGATTCCCCCCTCTTCCTCTTGCTGCCGGCCGGCATCGCCTCGCGTTCGCCTGCAAGCATGCATGACACAGCTTGTGCCTACCTGCAGCTGCACCGTTGCACGGCCCTGGCAATTATGAGGCATCCGTTCGTTTCATGCAAGCGCCCAGATGGACGGACCGTGGTTTGTTACTTTGTCCATCGGTGGATGGATCGATCAGTCGACGAACCGACCGACCTGTCGTCTGTTCATGCCCTGTCTCTTATCTTCATCTGGTACCCTAACAAATCAAAGCTAAAGCTAAAATTTAAATTTTCAAATTTAATTTTAAAGTTAATTTTAAGATATTTTTAACATAATTTTTTATTATTGATTTTTAAATAATTAAAAACACATATATAAAAAAATTTTCTATAAATTAATTTTTATTTTTTAATAAATCGTTTTAACTTATTAAAAATATAAACAATCAATGAGGCTGTCAGTGTGCGAGACTGAGGTTGGGAGCTGCGATTCCGCGAAAGATCCAAGAATATATATCAGCAAGTAGTATCACCTCTCGATCGATGCGTGCATCGATCGGGGTTATTTCCAGCGGATCGACGAGGCATATCTGCGCGCGACGCCATCCGGACAGGAAACGACCGCTATATATCTCGATGACACACGATCTCTGCGACCTGTATGAGTATGACCATATCCTTTGCAAGTTGCACGCATTTGCCACCCTGCATAGATATGATCACGCTAGCTACCTTCCAATCTTCCAATCCCATTCGAACTTGACGAGTGATGACTGTGCTGACAAAACCAATTAACGGAGGAAACGAGTGACTAGTGAGCTTAGTATTCGGTGTGACAGATGCGTGTGCATGCTACAGGAGAGAGTCCAGAGAGAGAGAGAGCGTACCCTGGTCAAGCGAGATTACTCAAAGTGCAGAACATGTCTCGTGTCTCGCCATATATATATATCGATCTATCTATCGATCGATCAGCAGAGCCGTGGTCCCATGTTGTGTGGAGAGATCACAGTGCATCCCTCACGTACGTGCACATGGCGAAGCACAGTGCTGCTACTACCACACGCGCTGTGCGTTTGATTTGGTCGACACGGGCGCCGCCTGCTCTTCGCGATAGCGAGATCGCCGTGGTACCCGACAGCGGGTGGCCACGAGGCGCGCTCGCCCGACCCGAGCGCTGGGGCCTCTGGCTCGGGCGAAGGCAGGGGTCGGCACGTTGGCGCCGCGCGCTGCACCGGGCGGTCCCGCGCGCGGTTGGACGACTGTTTTTGCAGCAGGTTGGCCCATGAGGATGTGAAGATGTTAACGTACGGGGCATTTTTCAATCGCCGCCGAACGCTTACAGCTACATGCCCAGCTTTTTTTTTTTCTTTTACTAGCTTGCAAATGATTGTACTAGTTGCATGCCAAATTTTTTCGGGTCATTTTGTTATCTCGTGTTTTGTTACGAGATATATGAATAAATATATGTTATATATTACAAAATGATATATATATATATATATATATAATATGAAAATGATATGAAGATAATAATTTAACATTGCTTGTATATTATGTTCTAAAAATATAACAAAATTACAAATGATATGTCTTGTTTACATGATACATATTTAAAATACTCTAGATAATAATTGCTAGTGTATGATGTTGTGATACACTTATATGTTGAGCTTTAGAAGTTAGTTGATATCAAATATATAGATAGTATAAATTAGTCTACCACCCTGCTCTTTCATAACTTTACTGCATCATTACTGTGAAGTATTTGTTTCAGACCCTATACAACATGTTTTTTAATTGACAAAAAAGACTTTGTTCTATTAAATTGCTTAGACCACTTGTTCCAAGTTACTTTGTAAATTTATTTATCAAGATATTTAACTTATCCTGATAACAGAGTAGATAATCTATAGCAGTAATCAGGTCAATAATCTATCTCAAACAATATAGCTTTTGCACTTTGTGACTCTAATAACAATTTCTCCTAGAACTTTTGGTTTGACAGCAACTACTTATTGCTTAACACTTGGAAGATTACTTCCATAGGTGAGTTAACCTTTCCTTCTAAAAGGAAGGAAAGGGATGGTTTCATGTGTGTTCAGTAGGATCTATCCTTTTGGACGATGCTGTGGGATTATATTTCCCTTGAACCCTGTTTTTAATCTATATATAATATTATAAATTTATAATGAGTCTAAAAAATTATGCTTACCGTTCTTGCCAATCTCAGTGAGCCGCCTTACACTACCTCCATTTTCTCCCGGGTCTCCTGTCCGTGTGCCACTCCTTGTTTTCTCTAACGAGTCATTCCACGATGTATTGTTGTTTTTTTAGGTGTCTGTTGTACCTGTTACATTGCCTCCTAACCC
Source organism: Oryza officinalis (assembly GCA_008326285.1). NCBI lineage: Eukaryota > Viridiplantae > Streptophyta > Magnoliopsida > Poales > Poaceae > Oryza > Oryza officinalis. Next base: position 23,537,276 of record BDMV01000003.1, on the reverse strand, counting down.
CTTATACGATGATTCTATATAGAATCATATATGATCTTGATCTCCCCATCTATTATGCAAATTAAAATGTCGTAACCATCCTCCGTCAAACCGCTCACCATCTAGCAACCAGGCCAACGATATTTGATGATCTCCAAGGTGATCCTGATATGAGGGCTCCATCGAAACGTATGAATTTTACAGTTTTTTTTTTGCAATACTTAGTTTATTCCCATAAAATTTCTTCGTTCCATAGAAACCCTAAAGCATAACATGACGGACCATCGGAACGAAATCTAAAAGCTTGGTTACAAAGATGATCTCGCCAACTCAAGCACAAATGTTGGCCTTGATCCTACTTCGAGAAACTCGATTGATTAGAGGACATCCATAATCTTTTCATTTCAATGGTAAGTTGAGAAAATCGATCAGAATGCATTAAAAAAAGACACTTTTGAAGCAAAACCATAACTAGTAAGTATCCAAATACATTCAAAAAAAGGAAAAAAAGGCCATCACAGTCTGTTTTTTCAGAAACACAAATCAAACGCATGCGCTCATAACACGAACGGCGACAGACACTCACCCTTATGAACACATACGCACATCGTATCTCTATAAGTACCTTCGGAAAACTGGGCCAATATATATTGAGATTGTGAAGTCACCATGGGTGTCTTGCTGTCGGCTGATGCGTCGGCTATCACTGAAAAAATAATTAGCCATAAATACGAGCATCTATGTCAAATCTAAAACTTAAATTGAGATGAAATAATTCTATAAAAAAACCTAACCAGTCAAGCTCCGTCCACTCCGTAATCATCGTCTGAATTTTGAACACTCTAATTTCAACCACGAAATAATTCCAACTATCCATTTACACTTGAGACCGTACCATTCCGGTGTCCGGTTAGGGAAAGCGGACAACGGCCGTGAGAAGACAAAAGGATAAAAAGCAACACTCCCATGTCGCTCTCACCAACAGTGGCACACCGCCTCCCCCCTCTCTCCCACAGGCTCATCCTGTCCTGTTCATACTGCCACTAGCCACTGTAGCAAGCAAGCTGAAGCTACTGCCTGCTCTTCACTTCTCTTCCCTTCCCGTCTCCCTCCCCCATCACTTTCTTATCCCGAGCTCCATTCCGTTCCAGAGACCTCTCCTCATCAGTGCCACCCCCCACACCTCTCATGGCCACTTGCCTGTGAGTGACACGCCGCTGATTCGTCCGCTTGCTTTGCTTCTTTGATCTTTCAATTCGAGCTATAGCTGCTAGTGCGCACAATTGCAGCTAGCCAAAGCTTTGTCTAGTGGTTTTGATTGGTTGCTACTTGGGCATGTCGTTCGGCGAGAGGGACATGAACAAGGAGAGCATGTACCAAGAACGCGACGACATGGCGGGGATACGGTTCGCGACGCCGCCGCCGCAGCAGCAGCAGCTGGTGGAGTGCTTCTCCGACGAGGTGGACAGCCGCGGGAGTGGAGAGATGAAGGAAGCCGTGGGGAGCGGGAGTGGGCAGCTGGTCGTTGTTGGAGGCGGGGATGGGGCGAGCATCGAGGTGGCGAAGAAGAGGAGGGGGAGGCCGCCGGGGTCCAAGAACAAACCGAAGCCGCCCGTGGTGATCACGCGGGAGGCGGAGCCGGCGGCGGCGATGCGGCCGCACGTGATCGAGATCCCCGGCGGGCGGGACGTCGCGGAGGCGCTCGCGCGGTTCTCGAGCCGTCGGAACCTCGGGATCTGCGTGCTCGCTGGCACCGGCGCCGTCGCCAACGTGTCGCTTCGCCACCCGTCCCCTGGGGTCCCGGGCTCAGCTCCGGCGGCGATCGTGTTCCACGGCCGGTACGAGATCCTCTCCTTATCGGCCACGTTCCTGCCTCCGGCCATGTCCTCCGTGGCGCCCCAGGCCGCTGTCGCCGCCGCGGGCCTCTCCATCTCGCTCGCCGGCCCGCACGGCCAGATCGTCGGCGGCGCCGTGGCAGGCCCGCTCTACGCCGCGACCACCGTCGTGGTCGTCGCCGCCGCCTTCACCAACCCCACCTTCCACCGCCTCCCCGCCGACGACGACGCGTCGGTGTCCGTCTCGGTGTCACTCTCCGGCAGCGGCGACGCGGACGAACACCGCGGCCACCAGCACAAACTGGAGCCGCAAGAACCGCGCCAACTTCGACGGCCGCCACCGCACCTAGCAGCAGCCGCCGCCGTCTCTGCACCGCAGCCGTTGGAGCCATGCGCGCCCATGTACGCCTGCCACCCTCAGCCACAGGAGGTGATGTGGCCGCCGCCGGCTCGTACGCCGCACCCGCCACCACCGCCGCCGTACTAATCCGACAGAATTGGTACGCCATTGCCACATTGCTTGCATCAAGGTTAATGGCGCAGCGACGATGAACGCCTAGGTAATTGCTAGCTAGATCTTCATTGACCTTAGCTCCTAGGGTTTAACTTCATTTTCCTTCGGCTTCTAGCTAGTATGGATTTCGATCTGCATTAGCGTGGAAATATGCCTTCTTTGTTCTTTTTGTTTGGATGCACGTCTAAGCCTGGCCAAATGACACTTTTGCTTTTCTTATCTTCTTCGAGTATTTGCAAGCTAACCAAATCTGGTATAAAAAGGTTGCTTGCACCAGTGATCGATCGAACTTGAGAATGCTGCTCTTATGATGTCTTTTGTTGCTTGTCATTGGTTGAGCTACGATTTAAGCAAGCAATCAAAGATAATTTTAGGATATTCTTTTTATCTTTCTATTTTTAACGGGCATCAAAAGACGCAGAGATAGGGATGTATGTTCCATTATGTAAAAAACTTCCTTAGCTGCGGCGTAAAAGTGATGACTGATTTTTTTTTGAAGAAGACAACGAAATCCCCTAAAAATAACCTCTGAATTTAAGTTCAGCGGCAGCTTATAAGCCAAAGGAGCAGCCAAGCAAGCACACAGTATCTCTTTAGTTTCTTTTTTATATCTCCACTGACAATTGAAATAGTAGGTCTATTTTCATATTAGAGGAAAGCATTACCAGTGCATGCCCATTCTGCTATGTGTCTCAGATCTCTAGTCTACCGTATATGGGCCTTCAGCCGCTCCATCTATCCATGTTCTCTACTTTGCTCGCTTTTTCTAGTTTTCCTTTTTCAAGGATGAAGATGCACGCTAATAGAACGATAAAAATGCAGTCACACTGTGGCAGTACATAATCTGGTCGTATAATATGTGCACTGGTTCGTTGGTTGATGTTGTGATTTGGGCTGCAGGTACTCATTTCGGTCGTGATCGTATGTAGAAGTATTAATTTGTCTTGAGTTAAATCGTTATACTCCTGATACATCATATTTTAAAATATTTACAATTTTTTTTTTAAAAAAAGGCGAGCAGTATCACGGACGATATTTGAAAAATGACGTGGAATGTAGGACAGGCCTAGCGTCTGCCACCGATTAGCTTGGCAGACCTGTAGGAGTACGTACGAGCATACTACTCCGTTGACAAGACTTTTGACGTGACAATATTGATGTTGGGCATAGCATTCACTGGCCTGTGGCACCTTGGACGTGTCTGATTTTTACTCGCTTCTTTTGGTTTACGCCGGCCGTTTATTACGGATTATTTTAATTTACTACAGTATTAGAAGAGCTTACAGAAATGTAGCACGTTTCATAAATATGCTACTGCAATTTATATTAGCTTCAGGTGTTTTACGGTTAATACAGCTTCAGGTATTTTACAGCGAATTTATATTAGCTTCAGGGTGTTGTGCAGAAATGTAGAACATTTTAAATTTTCAATATTTCAAATGCTTATATTTGTAAACATGGGAGTACTTCCTCCATTTTAAAATATAATTATTTTTACGATTCAAAATTAATATCACAATATAAATATTTGTACACTTTTTATAGGAACTACCTATCCTATCGGTCAGCTCTCATTCAAATTTGTTCTCATGTTACCTTCCTAATAACCTTCCTACCCAAAATATCCATTTTAATGAGAGGAATCAAAGTATTTTCTCATCAACCTTAATCTATATTAAAGAATGTAGACATGTTTATATTTTTGAATGGATGAAGTGGTAGTTTTAGCAAATACAGAGTAGTATTAAGGTTGAGATGAAATTACTTTAATGTCTCTAGGAATTTACATTTTTTGGGAAGTTCAGGAAATGCATGAAGAAATGCAGGAAGGGTTAAGAAAGTAGTACTATATTTGTGGATAAATTTTAATAGTGTGAAATGCTTATATTATGAACGGAGGGTGTAATTAATTTGTTGACAACAATTCGATTTTGGACATAATGGCAAATGGTATAAGCTTGATCCTTCTCCAGTTCTCCTTTTGTCTCTTCTCTCCTTCCCGGTAACATATCCACCAAAACTGCACGGCATTCAATTTTTAAGATCATGCTTGCATGGGCTAGAGATTGCTACTTCTGTTCCAAAAAAAACTTAAACATACCTGTGTGTCTACATTCATCTCTAGAATTTAAATCTTTTTGGGACAAAAGGATCCGAGTATATGCGAAGTACAGTGTATGTCAAATGTTAGGTGTATCGTAGTTTGTTAGGCATGTGTTTTTGTTAGTTTTTGCAACTGTGGAAAGCCACAACTCCCATGCATCTTACACTCAAGTTCTATACAATTCTGTCACACTTGTGCAACAATTAATTTGTTAGTCATGGATTTTGTGTCAATATATATATGCTATACTACAGCGAATAAAATTTAGCAGGTTTGAGCGTCGAACCAAATAGCCCCCTCCACTAAATATGGAGCTAAAGTTGCTCTAATTGAACAAAACAAATCGTGTGGTGCGAGATGTTTAGGAGTAATTCTATGGGGTCAATTACTAGTGGTTTGTATTTAAGTGAGATCATTTTTTAATTTTTTTGAATTTATACATGAAAATCACAGTTTGTAAGGTGGTTTTTTAAAAACCCCACAGAAGCTACTAGGAGACTTGTCTTACAGAATTTTCGATGCATTATCTTTAAAAAAAACCATAATTTTTGATGACTTGGAGCAAAAAGGGGAGGAGAGGAAACGCGATGTTGTATGTTGATTCTGATCGCTGGGATAAATATATCATCATATCTATTCCGTCGTATAAAGTGCCTACAAGGCTAAAAAACCATCTAATAATTAACTATGGAACCATAAAGAACCAGCGGATTTTTCCATATAATTTTACTAGGAGTAAAGTAGAATTGGATCCATAAACACACTTATATGTTTAGAAATGCAATTGTACAACTATATTTTGTATAAACTATACCAATCAAATTAGCTACACCGTTATCTGGACCCAACTCGATCTAATGGAGTAACGGTATAGATCTTCTTTTTCTCCAATTAATGCTACTTGAATATTTCTAGCCACTAGAAGAAACATGGTGGCCATGAGCAGACCCAACATGGGACATAGGAGTACGCATGCACCTTGACATCCTTAGATATACTTGGTATAATACATGGATTTGTTGAGTCAGAACAGCTATATTTGATTCAAGAATTGCAAAATAGCCAAAATAAAAATATTCCAGACCAATAGTTATATTTGACTATAAGTATATTTCTATATTTTGTAATTTCTCTGCATAATCAATACTAGTACTCCCTCCGTTTCATATTATAAATTGTTTGGCTTTTTCTTAATCAAACTTTTTTAGGTTTGATCAAGTTTATAGCAAAATATAGTAATATTTTTAATGCAAAACAAACATTGTATCAAAATATATTCAATGTTAAATTTAATAAAAACTAGTTTGGTATAATAGATGTTGCTAATTTTTTTTATAAATTTGGTCAAACCTAAAGAATTTTGATTAAGAAAAAAATCAAACAACTTATAATATAAAACAGAGAAAGTATTATTTTACTTCAATTAAGGATTTAGTTTTTTTAATATATTGATGCTTTTGAAGTTCGTACCCCAAATTGAAATCCCCAAAACCACTTCCCCAAATCCCCAAAGCTGGCTACCGGGCTTCTCTGGCGGAGGGGATCCGCCACCTCCCATTGGGCGTCGTCGCCCGCCGCCTCTCCTTGGGCGCTGCCGCCTGCCGCCTCCCCTCCCGCCGGATCTGGCGGAGGGGAAGGTGCCTCTGCCGCCCGCCGCCCGCCGCCTGCCGCCTCCTCCTCGGCCACCGCCGCCTGCCGCCTCCCCTCCCGCCGGATCTGGCGGAGGGGAAGGCACCTTTGCCGCCCGCCACCCACTGTCTCTCCTCGGGCACCGCCGTCTGCCGCCTCCCCCTCGGCCACCGCCGCCTGCCGCCTCCCCTCCCGCCGGATCAGGCGGAGGGGAGTGCGCACGCCGCCGTCGCCCGTCGCCCCCGGGTGCCGCCGCGTGCCTGCCGCCAGAGAGGGAGAGAAGAGCGAAAGGGAGGAGGGGGAAACGGAGGAGGAGGGGGAAACGGATAAGGCTGGGTTCTTATATATGCGGTGCCGGCTGATCGGCTCGGCTCGGCTTATCGATCGGTTCGGCTCGGTTTCTAATGGGTGCCGGTTTTTTTAAAAAACCGGCGCCTATAATATATTATAGGTGCCGGTTCTTTAGAAAACCGGTACCTATCATATATTATAGGTGCCGGTTATTTTAAAAAACCGGTACCTATAGTATTGGTCCTGGTTTTTCCTGAAGAACCGGTACCTATAGTGTTTAGAAGTGCAGGTTCTTTTTTTTCACCGTGTGAAGGTGAGAAAAGGCCCATGAACCGGCACCTATAAGGCCGGTCCCTACGAGGGTTTTTGTAGTAGTGTTACTTGGTTGAGACGTGATATGTTCAATCATTTGGTCCTGGGATCGAACCCTCGCACTTGCTATGTTTTATTTCTCTAGACAACTAGCATAAATCTTAACACAAAATCAATGGACCAGAAATCGAAAGATATCTAGAGAAAAACTTGTCGATAGATTTGTAGCTTTTCCATAAATTTTAAGTGCTAGGAATATATGTATTTTGAAATGTGTGAGTGAGTAGTTAAGGATTTATGAAGATAGTATATGTGATATGTGTACACTATTGTTCATGCGTTAAGGGTGCTTTAGCTCCGGTATCCGTGGATGAACAAGTCCTAAATCGTAGTACAGCAGAGATGAGGGTGCAGAAAAGGCCTCTAGGTCGCTTTAGCTTTCCACCCGGAGATGCAAGATACGATCGCAGGCCACCCGCTAAAGTACAACCAGGCCTGCAAGCAAAGCCCACGAAAGGAAAGGCAGCCATGAGATGAGATGACTGCACAGTGCCCAGCCGCACCGCAACAAAAGCAGCGCATGCTTAGCTGCTTAGCTGCTGCGGCTGCCTTTGCTTCTTCGGTGCCACACCTGCAAAACCATCGAAACATCTCTCTCGCGCAAAGCAAAACCACTGCAACGTCTCTCTCCGCGCAAGCTAGCGAGGTGTACTCCATCCAACGATCGATCAACGTTGTCTTATCTTTCTTCTCTTTTCGTCAGGCTAAGCAAGCTACTCAAAGGCAAATCCGGTCTCTTTTTTTTTACTACTCTACGCACTCCGTACGAATTATCGTGCAGCTGATCGAGACGACGTAGCACCGTACGACGTTCAGGCCTCCGTCGGGTGATCTCCTATGCGACATGACAGGTTCGTTCGAAATGTACAGCGGTTCATAGCCTGCGCCTGTACTTTTAAGTACGTGTACAGCTAATGTCACGTAGAGTATGCAAATGAACGAACGATCGATGCATACGCATGCATGAATGCATGCACGAGCTGAGGTTAATTATCTACTCCTGGCTCAAATAAATGGCTCAGATTAAACATGAGGCCGGCCGTGTACGTACCCTACCGGTTACCGGACGGCAAGCACAGGCTATAGCTGTACTGTAGGACTACGAAACTGTCCGAACAATTGCCACAAATACACACGCGGACAGAGGCACAGACAGAACTGCGCAACGCATATACACAGACCGGACACCGCAGCAGCTAGCTTAGCTAGCTAGCAGTATCTAGCTCAGCAAGCAGCTGCATGTTTCGTATGTATGGTAGTACTGTGAACAAGAAAGTGTCCGGCCAGGCCAGCCATGAGCTGCATGGGAGGAGTCAGGGCCGGTGCGTGGGTGGCGCAGGGCAAAGCGCAGCAGGAAGATACCCACGCGGCGTCCGGCTCTGCCTGATCAGCCTGCATGCGCGCGCCTCTCTCTCCCTTCCCTGCTTCTTTCTCCGGTCTCCGCCGTGCGTCCGCGGCCAGAGCAGACCAGACCAGACCAGGGCTATACATTGCGTTGCTGGGCGCTGTCTTTTGGGCTTGGCAGGTAGGGGACTGGGGTGCAGGCAGCGGGGCAAAGGCGAAAAGCAGCGGCGACTTTTGGACCGGCCGGGAGGGAGATGGGATGCTATAGCTGCTGATACGAGCTGATGATGATTCGGTGCTACTCCATACTTCTTCTCTGGCTGCTTCTTGAGAGTGGTGTTTGTGGAGGAGTCAGGCAGGAAAATAAAGCTAGTAGCACTGACAAGACGGTCGCCAGTACCGTCGCGGCCCCTCTAAACAGATTCGTCCTGGACTCCCGGTAGATCAGCTTCCCGAGGAAATCGCCGGTTTGGGCCAGATGACCCATTGTAATGTTTTGCAGAGGAGACCAGCGACGGAGAGTTTAGGCCAAACGGCCCAGTTTCCTGTTGCTAAAGCTAGAACCCAAAGTCCTCTCAAAATAAAAAGGGAAAGAAAAAGTCTATTTCGCTCAAGCTCCACATCATTGATTCACATCCCTCAACCATAAAATCAAATATGAAGGGTTTCTCAACTATTAAAACCAACTCATATTTCCTTCCTGATCGATTTGGATAATGGTTTCATCCTAGATGACATTTTTGACTTAGTCTTATCTAATATGGTGTCATGTGGGTATGACATTATAGTGAGAGAACAAAATACAGTATGACCCAATGAGACCCACAAGTCAGTGAGCTCTCTTTCCCCACCCTTCCCTCTCTTCTCTTCCCCATCTCTCTCGACCTCTCGCGAAGGTTTCCATGGGTGCCCGAGGAGCTTTAGCCACGCTATGAGGAGGTGACGGGAGGGACATGGTGGAGTACATAGCCGTGTGTTGTTGCTTTTCGTTCGCCATCACCGAGCTCATTGTCCTCGTTGCGGTCCGCGTGCCTGCCGCCCGAACGAGGACCGGGGGGGTGGGGTGGGAGGAGGGGTTGGGTTGGTTGCTGCCACTATCTCTCGGAATCTAGGAGGAAGGAGGTGGATGAGCTTGTCGCCTCATATGCCTACCCAAGGTCGTTGGCTACCGTGGTCGCCAAGGTCAAGAAGGCAGATTGGAAGTTGGCGACCGTCGCAGTCTCGCAGAGGGGACCTAGAAAGATGGATTAGATCTACGCTAGTGTCATTGTTCGAGGAGATGACGATGGAGAAGGAGCTATGGTGGTGGTACTGCCATTGCGGCGACGTTGCCCCTACCTAGTCTTGCTCCACCTCAAAGTTGTCACCAACTGGATGAAAGGAGAGAGGAAGACAACTCGGTAGTCACTGGCATGAGAGGAGAGAGGATGGCATGTGGCCATGTGGGTTTCAATGTTTTTTTAACGTTTTTCCTGATAGATCTACATGTAGGCCTGCTATTTTTGTTTTAATATATGAAAATACCATGTAAGCGTCATGTTATATGGAAGACTAAGCCAAAGGGTCACTTGGATGCCACAAATGATAAAAACCACCATCAAAATCATCCAGATCATCCAGGAAGGTAAATTAATCAGGTTTTAACATGAGGTGGACTCTATACCCGATTTTATGTTTGAGGGGTACGAATTGAACCTTCCCATAGTTTCACGGAGGCAATATGGACTTTCTCCAAATTAGACTTGCAAGAGCAGGAACCATGGAATGGAATGCAATTGGGCTAGGCCCAACTATTCCAGAGATAAATCAATCCCGAGTGGAAATTGGGAGTTCAGGATCAGGACTGCTCGTCTGGTGTACAATCCAAGCTTGGCTACGCAACGTTGATTGTCAGTTGCCGAATTCCCGTTGATATTATGTTGTCAGATTTGAGTTGAGCTTTACCATTTGACAGATCCTACTATAAAGCAATTGAAACTTGTTAAAGAGTCTTAGAAATGAGTAGTGCAACTGAACGAAGCTGGAACAGTTAGCTGTCGTGACACGATGATTATCATCGTAAGGGCATCATCAATATTTGCTACCTACTTTTGTGAATAAGGATGAACCCTACGTCAGTGGGTATTAGTTATTGTTATAGCTACAATGATGAGACAACAAAAATGGGTAATAAGTTAGACCCCACAACCATTATTCATGAGATAGGGACAAGAGAAATTATTTGTTTATTCGTTATAGCTGGTTAATAAGCATATTACATGGTATTTGTTACTTTTTCCATCCCAAAATAAGTTTATTTTTCACCCATCTCACACGTATCAATACGAACCAAAAAGACTGTATTACCTATACTTTATCAAATCCAAATACAACCATTCCTCATTTTATCTACTTTCAATGCAATTATTTTATACTTTTATAAACTATGATGCAATGATTACTTTAGAAATAAATTTATTTTGAGACAAATGAAAAAGGCTAGAAATAAACTTAATATAATGCAATATATACAACCTTTTATTTCTAAATAGATACACATTGTGATGTTCTAACTGGGCCAACCGCCAACCTGGCCCAGCCTGCTCGGCCTGAGCCAACGTCTAGACAGACTGCGGAGACTCCAGAACAGCTGTACTGCAGGAGTCATCGATGCCCCATCATGCTAGATTCAGCATACATATACTCCGTTAAACATGCCGGCTAACCTCACTAACCACCAAGCCAGATCGTCCGTCCCCGCTGGAAATGTGGTGGCCCGGCGGCCGCTTCCTCCGTGTAAAAAAATCACCGGTTCCCTGCTCCGCCGCCGCCGCCGCCGCCGCCGCCGGGTTTAGAGATGACAGCGGATACATACCCATCGGGTTCTCTTGTCCTATACCCATACTCACGATAACTAAATATTCTCGTTTAAATACCCACACCCGTCACGGATACAAAATTGTTCCCATACCCATACCCTTGCGGGTAACGGGTACTCATATCCATTTAATTGAATTGTATTACTTATAATTTTATACTATAATTAGTCGTATTAGAACTGTAAACCATCGATATTTTCTCCGGCAACAATATTATTAACATTAGCGTTCAAAGACGAGTAAAAAAACTCTACAACCACATTACATAATCAATAAATCAAATAATAATTTCATATAACTAGATTAGAACAATGCTTAAGAGGTGAAAGAGATTTTATGCTATGATTTGGTAGTCGTTGGGATTTATGTTACTCATAGTTTTAGACTTAATCTACGAGTTTTTTCACCCACGGGTTGATGGGTATGGGTGGATAAAAAACAGACCTATACCCGTGTACCCAACGGGTAAGAGTTTTTGTCCGTTAGTAGACCCATGAGTATAAGAGTTAGAACATAATTATCTCCTAATAGAGTAAAAACCTATCGGGTATGGGTATGGCTCCTCCCGTTTTCTCCGCGCGCGACCAAATTAATTACCCCGGGACCACTCTCCCACTCCCAACCCACCAGCGAGATGCCGAGCGGCTGGGAGAGCACGGGTGATTTCCCTCTGCGTGTACTCACGTGGCGTCCTCCGGGCCGCGGAGCCGCGCGCATGTTTGCCCCCACCGAATTTTGTTGGGAAAAAGGATTACCAGTTGCAGCGATACCCAGCTGGGCCAGCGTCCGCAGCATGGTTGCGAGCATTATGCGGGCGTCCCGCGTCCGCACGACCGCGCCACCGTGTGCGCGTCTATTCTTCTCCAAGATTGCTGGGGGCGCCCTGCTCGTGCTATGAAAAAAATAGAGAACCACATCACGCGTTCGGTGCAGTTCCGTGTCAAAGCGGAAGTGCAACCGTGCGAGTGAGGATAATCATGTGAGTCAGACACACTGCTATCCTATCTGTACGGGACTCTTTTGCTTTCCCTCTCGAGGTCTCGCCTTCCGACGGCCCCACGCAGCCAACTCCAAGCCAAACAAACCTGTTCTTTTCAATCGCTTCGTTTCGTTTCCTCTCGTTTCCTTCTTGTTTTTTTTTATTTAAGATAGGCAATAATTTCGCCTAAATATATTGATAGAGCAGAGGCCCGTTTCCATCTTGAACAAATCTCCATCATACACGTCGAACAGTTCTACAGTTGGAGTTTTTCTTTCCTTCCCATTGGCTATTTGGCTAGCTCTTCCTGGGGCCAGGGGAGGCTGCGCCATTTCTTGCTGGAGCTTGCTGTGTTCTATGATCCCCTGGCCCTTGCGATCAGCAGCTCGGCGCTTGGCTGCTGCCGCCGCCGCCCGTGCAGCTCCAGCTTCGGTCGCTCACTCACCACCACCTGCGCCGAGGCCTCCTCAGCCATGTCCACCTGAAGACGCAGCGCTCCAGCACTTGCGGCGCGCCACCGGACACGACGACGGCGTCCCCGCCGGCGAGAAGCCACCGTCTCGTCGTCCAATCCAACGGTGAGCTAGTTCAAAGTTTTTGCTTTGAAGCTGCAGTGAGACGCAGCTTGAGTGCTTTGATCGCTCGCAGCTGATGGATTGCCCAGTTTTCCACGCGCCCACGCAACGGAACTCGATAGCCATGCGGCCCATGCCTGTACTGGGCCCCGGCATATGGGCCCACGACAACCACTCCCGCTCTCCAACTATTGAGGAATCCAACGGCCAGGATCCTCCCACTGCATCCAGACGGACGGACGTGATGTTAGCCCCACGTGAACCTTTACGCGGCCGCTTCTAGTTAATCATCGAAGTTTCCGCCCCCCACCAGCTTAATTTATCATTTTTGTAAAAAAGAAAATCGCCGCCTCGACCTCGGTTTCTCCGTCGCATCGCCGTCGTGCTCCCTGCCTCGCTCTCTCCCGTAAAATCCCCGGCCGTTGCCGCGCGAAGCTTTTCCCTCCCACAAATGCCCGAGACCCCGACCCCGACCACGACCACCCGCGCGAGCACCGGGACATCCTCACATGGCTCCTAGTCTGCTCCGCCCCGCCTCTCCGTGCCTCCACCTCGCAACCCCCCGCGCCGACGCGGCCGGCGACCCCGGCCGGAGCCGCTCCGCTGCGACGGTGAGCTCGCCAACCCGCCCGCCCATTTCCTCGGCTCTGCGGTTTTTTTTCGTGATTCGTTTTGTTGATTCGTGGCTTCTGTGGGGTGCGTCAGATCGGTGGTTCGAGGCCGCTCAGCGTCTCCCTGCGTGTGGGAGGATCTAGCCGGTAAGCCCAGTCGATCCCGCCCATAAATTTTACGGCCTTTTGGGAGGAGTGATTGGATGGATCATGGAACTATACGTCTTATTTGATCGGTTTTTCGTCCCTTTTCCTAGTCATGAACTACCAGTGGTCTCCCGCGAATCTCTGATCTGGTGCGCAAGTTAGATGTTTGACGTATTGTCTGAAGTAATTGGGTGGATCTGCTAGTCCGTTTTGTTTGGCCAGCGTGCTTGCTTGATGTTTTTTGTTAATTTATATAGCCGCTTTCTCTGTGCCCATGGCTCAATGTTGATGGCTCTGCTATTCCAGCTTCCGGGGTGGATGTGATGTTGTGGTTGAGGAAAGGAGATTCTAGTTCGGGAGTTATATATCTCAGATGAACTGGGTAAAACAAGGCATAATTTTGCATTGGGGTATCCTTCCAATTTTACCATGCAATTGTGATACTTAGGATGGGTTTGAGCATGTGAACTCTTCTAATTGGATCTGTCTGCCTTCAGAACTTTGTAGTGTCCCCTTATTTAAATTAACCCTATTTAATTTGTCTGAAGAACAAAATAATGAATACTCTGTTGCTGTATTGTAATTTGTACCAGTAAGATGAATTTCTCATCCGCAGGAGGGAATTTCCGTGTACCACAATGGCCTCAAGAGATCATTCTGGCTTGACTCGACAGCTTTTAGATTTTCAACATGGTACAGTAGATGAGATATATGGAGAACATGATCCATTCAAGGAGTTGAAAGCAAGGTTCATGGACTTCAAACAGAGGAATTGTGTGTAAGTGGATCATGCATCATTGTAATCTATCTAACTTTTTTGTTTACTGAGTTTGTTGTGTCTGTGACTTACAGGGATAATATTTCTAACTATCAAAATCTTGCTCAGCAGCAAACACCAAAGGTGAATGACTATGTTGTTGCTGCAAATTTCTTTAATATTAACATTACTGAGTTCTTTGGGATTGCTCATTTCCTTTTTCTGGTGTGCAGTTCATGGTGGTTGCTTGTGCTGATTCTAGGGTATGTCCTTCGAGTGTTTTGGGGTTTCAGCCCGGGGAAGCATTTACTGTCCGTAATATAGCAAATTTGGTACCACCATATCAGGTAGTTCAAGTTTAGACAAATGAATTATTATTGCCAATATAAATTTTACCATACGAGTTTTGACAGTAAACAATGCTATTATGCCAGCATGGTGCTTCAGAGACTAGTGCTGCACTGGAGTTCGCTGTCAACACACTAGAGGCAAGAATATTTTGTGATATAGTATTGAAGATTATATTTGAACGTTTTCTATTTTTATCAACTTTAGTGACATGAGCATATACAAAGACTTCTGAATCACCCAATGACATTCCTTTATTCAGGTAGAGAATGTATTAGTGGTAGGTCACAGCTGTTGTGGTGGTATCCAAGCACTAATGAGTATGAAAAGTAAGCAAGATGATTCACAGTCTAGGTAAAGTTCCTCCCATTTTTTGCATTACATATTCTTTTATTTTACTTTTACATCATGCATCTATGGTGTTTGTTTCTTGAACAGAAGCTTTATCAGAGATTGGGTGTCAATTGCGAAGAGTGCAAGGTTAAGTACGGAAGCAGCTGCTGGAAATTTGAATTTTGAATTGCAGTGCAGACATTGTGAAAAGGTGATTTTGATTTTCTTAGTTTGATGGATAATTATTAGTACCTCAGTTCATTTTTACTACTTTACATTCTAGAATATGTGCTTTAATTTTGTCGTTAGAAATATCTTCATAACTAGTTCAATGCCCATGCTTTGCTATGGGAACAGAAAAACAGCAAGAATGTTTGAACTGCATCTGAAATAATGACGTTATAATAATTTTTAAATCACTGGGAAACCAAATTTTCTGGTGTATATTAGTAAGATTGTATGTAAAAATACAAAATACATTGTTCTATAGATAGTAAGTCAGTGAACATTTTCCTAGTTGGGTACTTGGGTGCTTGGGGAATGGACAAAAGTCCACCTACTAACTATTTGGGGTCCTACGTGACAGTGGTTGATGGTAGTGGCAGACTCACCACCACCAGTACCATCTTTCATAATGGTATATATAGAGTATAGATATAGATACTGTAATTCCATTATTATATCTGAACGTAAAGTTATTAGAAGCAATGGCCAAAGTCACATCTTGAAGACTGAAAAAGAAAAGAATATTATGTAGAAAACTAAAGAACGGAGATAGTAGAAACCTTGATTTTTCAGGGGAAAAAACATGCATTTAATAGTGCAGTTTGTTGCTTCAATGATCTTTACTAGTTCAAAGTGATGTCAAAGTTTCAGGGGTAAACTCGTTATTGATAGCAGGCTTCTTCTTGGTTCAGTTTATGTATTTCAAATTTCAGGAATAGATTTAGCATATCATTATTGCTCTACAGATCAAATAACCTTCAACACATCCTAAATAATACTGATTTCCTGTGTTTGATTTCTTGAAATGTTTGGTAAAGTTTAGTGCATGCAATAGCTGAACATTGAATTTTGTATAGCTCTTATTGCTGATTTAAAATGAAGCTACCGTAATTATCTGACATGAATAAAATATTCTGTTGCAGGAATCAATTAATAGCTCACTGTTGAACTTGTTAACATACCCTTGGATAGAGAAAAGGGTGAATGAAGGAACTTTGAGCCTTCATGGGGGCTATTACAATTTTATTGATTGCACATTCGAGAAGTGGACATTAGTATACCGCCAAGGGTTGGAAGGTGGAAGCAAGTATGCCATAAAGAATAGGTCTACCTGGTCTTGATCAAGAGGCCTTGCTTACTTGGGTAAATTTCACTCTGCCCCCTGCAGTTTAGCATGGTTTTGCTTTGCCACTGTGCTGTCCATTTTCATTGCACCTTGCTCCATTGTGGTATTGACATTCTGCAAGAACGAGTCCCAGTATCAAGTCACTGTTATGGTGTTGTTGGTACCATTGATTAACATAACACTTAACGACCATACTTGGTCATGTTGTATGTTGTCAGCTTCACAGAGGTACATGTAGGCACTTTTAACAGTTATTTGATACAGTGACTAGGCTGCAGTTGAGCAAAACCACAATGGAGTGAAGTGCAACAGAAATGGACATTATGGCAGCAAAGTGAAAGTTTGTCAAACTGCTGGGGACAAAGTGAATTTTGTCCAAATATCCCTGTACTATTTTCTGCTTAGAAGCATCATATAATTCAATAAGCTGCAAACTCATATTCATACGAAAAACATGTACGATCTTGCCACATTTGGCAAATTATTGTGTTGTTGTATCATTTATTGTGTAATTGCAAAAATAAGATAGAGCTTTGTAATCTGGTGTGCGGGGCAGCTGATGCATCAATATAATAATTCTCAAATATTTGAACTCTAACAATACCGTGTTTAAAGTTCAATCTTTACTGTTCTTTTGTCGTAGCCACTAAACCGAAATATTCTGGTTCGTTCGGAGGTTTGGGGTGCCTTGCTGCAGTAATCTGCTACTTCGTAAGTCGTTTGATTTTTTTCTTAGTCAAAAATTTTTATATTTGATTAAATTTATAAAAAAAATTAGCAATATTTACAACACGAAATTAGTTTCATTAAATTCAACATTAAATACATTTTGATATCATGTTTGTTTTCTATTAAAAATGTTACTATATTTTTTTATAAACTTGATCAAACCTAAAAAAATTTAGCTAAGAAAAAAATCAAATGACCTGTAATATAAGACTGAAACGGAGGAAGTAGTTTTTATTAAGCAGTAGTAGTAGTTTTGATAAGTTTGGTCCAGTGTGGTAGTTTTGATTCTACTTCATGACAAGGTTTGAACAGTATGGACTTCAATGCTGCCAAGCAGTCTGCCAGTATCTATAGTGAACCCGTTATCATTCAGATCCTAATAATTTTCGTTCATTCGAACGTTTTTTCGGAATCGGATAGATTCGGTCGGATAGTTTCGGATATTTTTGGATTTGGAAATGAATTCGGATTTTTTTTCTCGGAAACGGAAATGAATATAGTAAGAGCAATATCTGTCGGAATCGGAAAACGGTCGGAAATTATTTGGGAATTTTTTCGGATATCCGCAGACAGGGATTAATTTTCAGAAAAAATACGTATATATATATATATATAACTTTTTCATACGAAGTCAGATGAAGACAAACTTTATATCAAAATTGTAGAGCTCGACGAGATCTACAACTTTGTTGTTGATGATTTTATTATTTGAGATCATTTAGGGGTCTAAATATTTATTATAAAATATCATATCTGTTTTCACAAAATCTCAGATCTACGATTCAAATGATATCGGATGAAGACGTGCTCCATACGAAAGTTGTAGAGCTCAATGAGATCTACCACTTTATAGTTTATGATATTTGTATTTGAAAACATTTAAAATATAAAACGTTTTGAAGATGTAAAATAAAATAAATAACATTTTCAATCTACACAGCAAGAACTTGTTAAGTGATATGGTAAGTAAGATATATATATATATATATATATATATATATATATATATATATATATATATATATATATATATATATATATATATATATATATATATATATATATATATATATATATAAAGTAAGAAAACATTTGACTAATAAGTAAATAATCATATTTACATGCGAATATCTTAATTAGAGAAACTGTCATAAAAATCGATTTTCATATACGGTTGTAGGATCACCTACAAAACTGACGATATAAATTTTACAGATGTTTACCTAAAATAACAAGTGATATCTTTTTCTTAATTAAGGAAGCTCAATTTAAGGGGTTTACATATCTCGACATATATACGTTACCGTATTCGTTCCGTATTCGTTCCGTTTCATATTCACTCTGTATTTATATTCGATAATATTCGATTCCATTTCTATATCCGGGTTTTCTATTCCGATTCCAATTCCGAAAAAAAATATGAAAACGAATACGATAGAGCTAGTTGTCGTCCGTTTCCGATTCGTTTTCATCCCTACCTACAGCAGTGAGTAACGGATGCATTTGCTACCACTAGTACAGAAACGCTTTTTCCGTGCGGGCCGAAAGGCATCTTCCCGTGCGGAAGGCCTGCCCGCACGCGTGAGAAAGTCTGGGAAAAGACCATTTTCGCGTACGGGCGGCCCAACCGCACGGGAAGATCTATTATCCCGTGCGGTCGGCTTAAGCGGCCCGCACGGGATAATGGATCTTCCCGTGCGGGCCTCTTAAGCCGACCGCACGGGAAAATAAGATCTTCCCGTGCGGTTAATTAAGCGGACCGCACGGGAAGATAGTCAGCAGCATTAATTTTTTTTTGTACGCCTCACATATATACATATCATCGCGTCTCGCAATTTACAAAAGTTTAAAAAACCACATAAAATATATACTTAATTAGAAATGTTTGTACTAGCTAGTATACATATGTTCTTTTTCGCACTCTTTAAGTCGTTTGAAGGTATCCCCCGTCGCAAACTGGCTCTCCGGATCGTAGAAATCGCCCAAATGGTTGCAGACATCACGGCGGATGAAGCGGCAAATATCTGCACACAAGTTTCGTATGGTTCGATCGTCGAACCGGTTCGCTACAACTGGAACGGACGGGATCTGTTTAAGAAGGAATACACATTGTTATAGTTAGGAAAATTATACAAGATCTTATAATGTGTAAAAAGATATTTTCTCTGGACTTACTTCCTCAAACTTTGTAGTGTATCTCCCGTTGATTCTAAGCATCTCACATACGTAGTATCCGTATAAACTAGTCCCAGGTGGTTGCTTAAAACACTATTTTGAATAAAATTATATACATCAATATTTTGATTAAAACAAGTATATACAGGAAATGTCATTATAACGGACGTGTAATTACCGGCCATTTTGTCTTCACGAGAAGCTTCTTCTTTTGTGGGTTATTGATTGGTCCACCGTGGTCTATGTAATATCTGTGTGCTCTATAAAGACAAAATAATTGTTTGAGTCAATTATGTGTCTTCGAGAGTACAACAGCCAATATTTAGTAAATAGTGCATAACAGGACTTACAAATTTAATATAATGAGAAACTCTGTAAATGTTTCCTCACCATAGTGTGTCGGATCCAGCACTACGGCCAAGTGGTCCTGCGGATATACCAGAAAAAGTATGTAGTGATCGCTGCAAAGAAGATATGTTAATCGTAGGTGATATCGTACTAAAATATCAGTAGTACGGAAGAATATTACGTACCGCAGCGCATAAGGGACCAAGAGGACAGTTTTGTCTTTGTGCGCGATCATCGCTATGCCCAAGTATAGTGCTACGCTGACCATCTTTTTCTTGTGCATTTTTTCGACGACCTCTTTTTTCTCGGACGTCGTTTTACCTTTGAGCTCATTGAAATCTGCACGAATATTCACCGTGTGTTCCGTCCAGCAAACCCTTGTTGGGTTGATGTATCCTACTGGATGGTTCGCCTTTTCGGCGGCGTGGAATTGCATCCTACGTAATGCAGCGGGTAATTTATCAGAAGTTAGTTAGCAAATGAATTCATTTATGACATTAAATACGATTGACTTACAGGCAAAACGCAGCAACGATATTTATATCCAATTTGTCCAGCTTGAATAATGCGTGAAGGTCGTGGAAATCGATTACCAGCATCCT
This sequence comes from Oryza officinalis, assembly GCA_008326285.1. Taxonomy (NCBI): domain Eukaryota; kingdom Viridiplantae; phylum Streptophyta; class Magnoliopsida; order Poales; family Poaceae; genus Oryza; species Oryza officinalis. The sequence continues at coordinate 23,517,395 of BDMV01000003.1, read as the reverse complement.
ATTTGATCCACTGATGAAAGCGTTATTCGGGACCTTCACAGTAATCATTTCCAGACCCTTTTTAGACGCCTTTAGATACCAGTCATGCATAAGTCTCATTTCCCAAGGCAGGCCTTTCATTACGTGCGGCGGCAGGAGCGGCTTCCCGTACGCGTACTTTGTTGGCACTTCGTCGGAAGTCCATTTTGCAGGTCCTCCATTTGATTTTTCACCGATTTTTGGGAATCCGACAACTGTGGAGTTTCGTCCTGCATCTTGTCAGTCGGCGCTCTCCCCCTAAAAGCCTGGAACACTAACCTTTCCTCGTACACGACCATTTTTTCCTTATCATAAGTTGACCTAATCATTGTTGGGATAAGCTGACGAGGTTCAAGCTTGGTCGGACTTGGAAGACTTGTGCTTCTCAGGAGAGGCCTTTCAGGTAGCGCCAATGCTGACTGTGGTGTCGGAGGAGGTTGTTCTGCGTGGACTTCAGGGGCTGACAGATGTGACGAATACGAACCTTCTGCTTTAGGGGAGGAAGGAGGTGGGGAAGCAGGCCAATTAGGTGGAGGAGGTGGGGAAGTAGGCCGATTAGGTAGAGGAGGTGGGGAAGTAGGCCGATTAGGTGGCAAATCTTGCCCTGGTGGCCCTGGTGGAGAAGGCGGTGCAGGCGGGCGTGGGGTTGAAGCCGATGGACCGACCAGCAGGATATCTCGTCGATGCCATAGTATAAACTGATTCACAGCATCCCCAAGCAATTCTACCCCTTCCGGTGTTGGAATATCTATCTCTAAACTAGTATGTTCTACATGCACCTTGGCCACTTGCACCCTTGCATATTCTTCAGGGATTAGCGTGTTTTCAATTTGACGCCCTGGTATCGCAAGTCCTGTACCCACCTCCTTTCTCTTCCCGGCCCTTCCTATCGGGTGTGGATTGGAGTAAACAAAGGGGGCCCACGTGTCGGTGACACAAGTGTCGGCGAGCAGGAGAGATAAAGGAGGTGAAAAGGACTTTGCAGGGGAAAGGGGAAAATTAGGCTGAGAGGGAGGTAAACTGGACTTGAGGAGATGAGCTGGATTTTCTCGGGAAAAAGTTAAAAGGGCCGAGGGACAAAAAGTAGACTTTTGTGTGGAGAAAGGATAATAGGCCGACGGCCCAATAGAGGAGAAAGGGCTGGGAGGGACGTGTAGTGGACTTTTCACGAGAAGGTGGGCCAATCGGGCCGAGCGGGGTGATGGGCCGGCCTGAGAAAAGGGGAGGGGGACGCAAAATAGACTTTTGCGGGAAGATGGGCCAATCGGCCCGACGGCCGCTGGGCCGGAGGGAGCGATGGGCCGGCCCGGAACAAGAAGGAGCCGGCCTCTAGGCCGGGGCGGGCGGCTAGGGCTGACGTCAGCCGCCGCGGCGGCGGCTGCGCACCACGTGGCGCACTCGTGGCGCCGACGCGGCGGCCACGCGGGGCGGGGAGGGACGGCCGGGATCGGCCCGAGTGGCTGATCCGACAGCCACGCGCGCGCGGCGGCGGCTGGGCGGCACGGCGGCGGAGGCGGCCGGAGCAGCCGAGCGGCGCGGCGGCCACGCGGGGCGACAGCCGAGCGGCGGAGCGGGCGCGCGCGCACGGCGGCGGCCGAAAGGGGAAAAAGGTGCGGCGGCGGCACTCACCGGTGACGGAAAAGGCGGTGGCGGCGCACGGCGGCAGCGCTAGGGTTAGGGTTTGGAGGCGGCGGCGGCGGCGGTGGGGAAAACGGGGAGGAGGCCTCGGGCGAGGAAATAAATAGGGGGGCCCGGTTAGGGTTGGCGGCGCGGCGGAAAATCCGCCGGGAACCGCGGCGGCGTGGGCGGCGCTCCGGCCGGCCGAGTCGGAGACGACTCGGTCGCGGCCCCACCCTTCAGCGGGCGCGCGGCGCGGGGAGGCGGCGGCGGCTCTCGCCGGCCTTGGGCCACGGCCCGGGCCGGCCCGAGAGGAGGAGGGACGCGGAGGCGCCGCAGGCGCGGCCTTGGGCCGAAGGAGAGGGGAGGGGGTTGCGGGGGCCGCGGGAGAGAGAGAGGACGGTTACGGCCCAAAACGAAAAAGAAGGTTTTAAATTGTTTTTCTATTAATTTAATTGATTAACTGATCTTTGTGACTTTAAAATTATTTCTTTAGCTCCAAAAATTCACGAAAAATTTTGGAGAGTACTTTAGGGCACAGGGAATATTACAAAAATATTTCCGGCCATGATTTTTAAAGGAAATTTTGATTTCCTTGCTAATTTCACTTGTTTAAATTGCTTTTGATTTTTATTTAATTTCTTGAAAGTGTATTATTAGGTAATTTTTAATCCCGATCGAAAAATTGGGGTGTGACATTAGGCTTAGGAAGCATAGCTCTCAGGAGACCCTCAAGTGGTTGAAACTACTATCAGACCATCCGTGCCTGGCCTTCAATGTAAGAAGTTCTAGCACTGACCGCAACACTGTATAATCCATGTCATATCCCTTTGATTGATCGTACAAAAGATCTTTCGCTGATTTCTGCAACGCCTCCCAATTGTTTAAATCTCTTGCTTTCTCTGTTAGAACCTCTGGTTCAGCGTGCCGCAACATATCCTCAAGATCAAGATCAATATCAACCTCTGCGGCGTCAAAACCAGAGCCACCAAAATCACCAGTCATTTGACATGTCCTCAATTATAAAATTCTCTGCCTGATCGAACCAAATATCACGAATCTCTATAGGAGGGGCGACTTCCCCGTGATAAGTCCAAACTGTATATTTCTCCACAAATCCACGCTGAATTATGTGTCCCAGAATTACATTCGGATCTTTCCACATCTTCTGATTCTTACAATCCACGCAAGGACAAAAAAATATCCTTCCTATTCTCCCTCAAAGCGTGTGCCTTAGCCCTATCAATAAATGTTGATGCTTCTTTCATGAACACTGGATGAGTTCTCCGTGTCTCATACATCCATGTCCGATCCATCTAAAAAAATTCACAGCATTAATTAATATTATATTGCCGGTGTTTTCTAAATAAACAAATTAAACTTAAATCCTACTTTTTAACTAAAACGTCATTCACAGCAAATAATAATACTGAGACAATATTAGTTACCAAAAAATGGTTCAATAAAAAAAAAAAATATTTGACCTACAAATTACAAAAATAGCACAAAATAACAATTCAAACAAGTTTACATATCTTCGCATTCAACCAATGAAATTTTACAAAAACGGAAGCAAATGAAGGAGATGATCAAGCACATTACCTTTTATATTGATTTCAATCGAAGATTTCAAGTCTAAAATCTCCCACCAAAAGAAAATTGGCTATTTTTGGAGAGAGAAACCGAGTTAAAAAG